>CM023411.3:8831467-8877467 GCA_004368105.4 Eucalyptus melliodora
TTATAAAACATATGAATATTGACATGCATGGTTATTTAGACTTTCTTTAATATATATATATATAATTTGAAGCTATTGACACCCAAAATTACCTTTACTATCACGTCAAAATAATCCTCGTTTTCATGCGTGGGCTGTGATTAACATCAACCCAGCCAATGTTAGTGTGATATCCGGACCTCGCTCAGGCCTTGAAATACTTAATGGTCCATGCCATGTCGACAAGCTTGTCATCGGACTAGGATATTGACACCAGCCACGGCCACCGTTTCGCCACCACCATCACCGTACGAAACCATCACGTCTCGTCACGTCCCCGCGGCACCACCTCATTGACACATCTCCGTTGTACCATGACAACTTGACCATCACCAAGTCCATCACCTCATTTAAATTTTTCTTCACGAAACGCCACAAGTGAGACCAATGTTCACCCTCATTAGTACTTTGCCAAGCGAGCCTTCCATGCAAATTTTTCTTCAATCGCATGCACACGTCCAAGTAGTCAAAGAAAGGAGCAAAGTCACCATTTCCCCCGCGTCAACCCCACCCGTTCTCAGCAAAAATGAAGACCTTGACCAAGCTGCGGCCACGTCCTTGCATGAAGTAGCAAGGTGTCATGAACAAAGGAAAGGATTCTCACGCCAAGACACGAAGTCACGGACGCATCTCCTCTCCCACCAACGAAGACCCTTCCCCCTCAGCTTGACACGAAAAGGGAGACGTTGACCACAATGTAGCCACGTTTTCCCCCTTCCTCAGCAAGCCAATCCTCCATGCGTTGCCAAGTTGACCAAAACGTGTCAACCAAAACCAAATCTGGCCATGCAAAGTCGGTGGCCATCTGCTCTCCCTTGGACGTGACACGCATGGCCAGCTGGTCTTCTCCCCTGTTGCCAGCATCCAACGGGCTGCTCATAGTCAATAGTGGTGGTATGCTTGAGACCATGGTTCCCCCTTTATTCGGTGAGACCGAACATTCCCCTCACCTAACATTCTCCTCCGTCCATCGACGTCTGCAGCAAAGAAACGTTTTCATCCTGACCTTCGCAAGCTCCACCTTTATCTTGCTCATCGACGCCGGCCGCTTGCACCTCCTTGCCGCACCGCCATCTTGCCTTATTCCCGCAGCTTGCTATTGGATATATACCCTAAAACTACTATGTAATAGTTACATATTAGGGTTTTCAGTTGTACTATCATTATTATTGTTTAATTAATGGCAATGACGTATTCATTCATTTGTCCAATTATTTTATATTTATGAATGATTCCATAAGATCAGTGGCAACTAGACATATTCTTGAGACGTTAAGAATATATGTGACGGATTCATAGTTAGACTGAATCTTTAAATCATTCCCGATCGATGGATTATTGAGTTGATATTAATAATCCTGTTGAGACCGGTGTGTTCATAACTTCACCATTAAGTATTGGATACTTAAGGGAATGATGAGTCACAAGTCATTAGGTATTGTGATGCCCAAGTTAAGAACACAAGTGTTTGTATTAGACAAGTTCACTGAACGTGACGCATATGGAACGATTAGCAACATGGAAGCTTTTAGCGTGGTCAATGTCTAATTGTTCATGCTCTGGTCTTGTGTAAATAATCCTTAGACCTGAGGCACAGTATTAACTTGTGTGTCAAACAACTATGGTTCACAGGTGCACGTAATGCCGGGTCGTTGATCCGTCTTTGTACCTGATGGTCATATTTTGTTCATATACGAAGTTGCACGTGTGCGCAATACAGAATCTGTCTCCTTGTTACATTCAAGGTATAATAATGATGTCCTATGCAATATAATTATGACATTGCATTGAAATCCTCAGCCGGGGTTGTAACTGAGAATAAATTGTTTATGTCTCAAATAAAATGCATGTCAATTAGATTTTCGCATATGATCGAATTGGTGACTTGACAAATATTCCATGGTCTTTATTTGATCGAGACATAGTAAGACAGAGGGATTGAATTACACTGTAGCCAAAATTGACAAGTTCATTATGTTCTTAAAGCATTCACACTATCTTGGTAGCCATGACATATTGCTAGATATCAATCGTGGCTTGTAGGACCCAAAGATTAATCAGGACAATTAATTTTGTTAGGAGTACTAATGTGTTTGTACAAATCTTACTACCAGCTTAGTGATGAACATAGGGATGTCGCACACCATAAACAATTAGGATAACGTGGAACAAGAAAGAAATATTGTTGCAAATGTGTTTGCAATTACTACAATCGAATTAAGTTGATTTGAAATTAAATTAAATGAGATTTAATTTAATTTGTATTATAGTCACGAGCATATTTGCATATGATGCACATACATGCCCAAAGTGGATATACGTTAATGTATTCCAAATGCACATATAAAGAATAAGTCCTTTTTATTTTTATTTATATATATAAATGAAAAGGGGTTTGATTAATTATTTTTTCATTTAATTAATTAATTAAGGTGCACTTGTGCAAAGTGATTTTATTTTGAATAAAAAAAATTATATGAAGCTTCGTGCATGTGCACGAATTTGTGCACGTGCACGTGCACGAATCATGATGGTCAGCAACCGCTGACCATCATGCATAAGATCGTGCATGAGCGGTTTGCTCATGCACTATTGTTCGTGCATTAAATGGACGATCAGCAAACGGTTGTTGATCGTCCATCAATCAACAACCGTTGCTAATCGGTTTATATTTTTATTTTTGCTGGTTTTGCGACATAACAAGGGTTGAAAAAATATAGAAAAAGAGGGCGTGTGTTTTGTGTTTTAGAGACAAGAGCTGGTTGCTGAAAATAGAGAGAAAAGTGTGTGTTCTTGTGTCTTCGAGACGTGAGAAAGAAAAGCTATTCTCTCTTATTCGGGCTATGGCTAAATACATAAAGGATACGGAGAATTGCTTCATGAGATTGCTAGCACAATCAAAGTGGTGATTATCCGAAAGTTCTCTCTTACATTTGACGTCCATTGTTGGTGTATCTAAAATAGAAGTCCGACGTTTGTGGGACTCGAACTGAAGAAAATCCGAACCAATTTGTTTTAAAGCATGCTTCGAGAGGTAATTTGTTTAACTCCCTTTTATATTCAGAATTTTTATTAAAACGCACGAACAACGCCTTCGGAGAATCATATATAAAATATATCATCTTGTTTCGGCTACATTCTTTTTGTTAATTTTACCTATACATGATTCATGAAAACCCAACAATGGTATCAGAGCCAACCTTAGGCCTTTTTCATGTGTTTAATTGATTTATAGTTCAAAGATATTTTTGCATTCTAATGGCCAATTTATTTTTGTTAAGAGAATTGGTTCTCTTGATCTAATGTGGCCTATAGAAGTTGATTAATTTATGTGACAAATTTAATCAACTAAGCAAAAATTAGAATTAAATCAATTTTGAATCAAAAATCCATAACTTGTTATACTTTGTTTATATTCTACGAATGATTCGTGTTTGTGAATTTAAAGTTGACAACGCAACTTCTGTTCGGAATCACACTTGTGAACTTTGTTTCATCGATTTGATTTCTTGACGTAGTTTGTGTTGTTTGACTTTAAATTTGATTAAATGCAGAATTTTATGTATACCTTCCGGAGCTTTAAATTTTGAATTTATGGCTCGTAAGAAAAGGTGGTGATCATGGAAAAATCCTTAATCATTATGATTGTTGTATGGATGAATGTATGATGATTACAGGTATTCATTTTTGGGGTTGTAATTATTAAATAAAGGCTGCGTCCTTCCTTTTATATTTATTTTTATGAAATGTAACTTTAGCATAGTTTAGTATATCAATTGTTGATGTAAATGCTACAAGAGAGGAGGAGCCCTTGGAGGAGCCATTAAGCCAGTGAGCTCTATGGGCCTGGTCTTTGAAGAGTTCAAAGATTTAAGAAGAAATGAATGGCAAGTCTCTATTATCAAAACATTAAAATGGCTAAATGGGTGTTTTTGGCTCGAGACCCATTGAACCATAATTCCATGATCACCACGTAGGATAGATGTTTATGTGATATCTATTTATTTATTGTGTTTATGTTATCATGCATGTTAAACCGGTTAATGTGCAAAGTGAGACCATTAATAACGACCCAAATTTCCTTATTAATAATATTAAGTCGAAACAGGTTTTGGACTCCTAGCCTTCCATCATCGTGGTTTGATCTAATATTATAGTGGTTAACTGACCGGCTATGGATACATAGGGGTTAATTACCATTCATAATATTGGACCACTCCATTATGCATGTGATGCTGTGGGGTTGGAGCAAAATGATTTCTAATAACTGTCAGGTGAAGGAATTGTTTGTGTTTTTAATACTTGCATGAGACAATGGGCTAGACTTAAATATGATCATGATGCCAATAACTATTAGGTGAGGCTTTCATGGTCCAGAGGTTGAAGTTATGATTGGAACTTGTATATAATATGTTGAACAAGTTGGTTCACTCACTAAGTTCATAGGACACCAATAACTATTAGGTGATGTGGACTTTGGACTAGTGGGACTCCAATCCCCACTAGTAATATTTAGCCAACAAAGATTATCGCTTCACATCTTAAGGAGTATAGGATTCGAATATAAATTTAGTGGGAGGATCTATTTCATTTAAAGACCAAAATGAAATAGTTATTTTAAAAGATACAACAGCTAACAATTTATTTTCTGCAACAAATATAGTATTACTCTGAAAATGGTGACCACAAACCCACTCGCTTCTATACTTGACAAGAATTGTTTGACTGGACCCAATTTCACTAACTGGGTGAGGAATTTGAGAATTGTTCTCAATTCAGAAAAAATTGGGTATGTGCTTGATGAAAAGATGCCAACCTCCTATCCTGAGGGTGGGACCCAAGAGGAGCGTGTCACTTATGATAAGTGGCGTGATGATGACTTAAAAGTTTGGTCATATATGCTTGCTTCGATGAATAATGAATTACGGAAGAAGTATGAATCTATGGAAGATGCTAGGTCGATCATTTTGCATTTAAAGGAATACTTTGATGAGGATGGTCGAACCTCTAAATATGAGATATCTAAGGCATTGTACCGTATGAGGATGGCTGAAGGTTCATCAGTTAATGATCATGCTTTGAAAATGATCTGGCACATTGAAGAATTGGCTAGGCTGAATCTCGTTATGGATAATGAGTTAGCTGTGGATTTGATCCTCCAATCTTTACCCGATTCCTTCTCTGGTTTTGTCCAAAACTTCCACATGCATAAGATGGAGAAAACTCTTGCTAAGTTACATAGCATGCTGGTAGTTTATGAGAAGGAAATGCACAACACAAGACCAAATGTAGTGGCTATGGCTAAGGCTTCTTCTTCAAAGGGTAAGACTGTTTTAAAGAAAAAGAAATGGAAGAGACCTGTCAAACCTGCTGTGCAACCAAAACCCAAGATTGATAAAGGGAAGTGTCATTATTGTGGTGTCAAGGGGCACTGGAAGAGGAACTGTACGAAGTACCTCGCGAGCTTGAAGGTCAAGCCCAAGGACCAACCTTATGAAGGTATGGTGTATATGCTTATTGAAACTAATCTTATGGTTAGTGCTGAATGTGGCATCCCAAAATTCATAATGACCTCTAGTTACATTAAAGTTTACGAATAGGTGATAGAAGTACCATCAAGTTATTTTATGGCCATTTAATCCATAATTTGTAATAAGATTTATGGCCAAGCTTTTAAGGGATAATTATGTGATAGGAAAGAAAATCCTATCATTGGCCATGTGTTTTATAAATTGGGATTTATGGAATTATGATTTCAATATTTTGGCCATGTGGAATTTAGTAATTAAATCCTTAAAAGAAAGAATTAAAGATGAATAATTGAAATGTGAAATTATGATTTAAATTAGGTTTGGGCCTTAAGCCCAAAAGGTGGATTTTAATGGGCCAAGTTGGCCGGCCCATTGAAGCCCACAAGTGGGCTGCTGTCGACCAAGAAAGGGGGAGGAGTGGCCGGCCCAAGCCCAAGCCCAAAAGCCCAAGCCCATCTTGCATTGGTCAATTGGGGTGGCAAACAATGATGAGGAAATGGGGGGATAAAAGGGAAGAAGAGGAGAGAGAATGGCCGGGTAGCCATTTGGCCAAGTGAGGGAGAGAGAGAGAGAATCGTGCGAGAGAGAGAGGAAGCCGAGAGGGAGAGAAAGGAGCCCGTTCGCCGCCGTGTGCCGTCCGCTCGTGCTGTTCGTGAGGTCTAGAGGCAAGTTGGGAATCCGCTTTCTACTCTTACACCAATGTTTTCGCATGAACTGTTTGGAGTCAGAAACTTGTTTGAGCTTGCATGTGTGTTTAGAGTCCGATTTTGGCTTCGATTTCTTCATAAAAGTTGTAGCTAACATCTTGAACTATAACATACTGAAATTTCGTGGAAAATAATGGAGATTTGAGGGGTCAAACCCTCATCCTACGGAGATGCTAGATCTGGAATATTTTCATATGAACTGTTTGAGTCAGAATGTTGTGAGAGCTTTCATGCATGTTTAGAGTTCGATTTTGGCTGTGATATCTTCATAATAGTTGTAGATAACATCTTGAACTACAACATACTGAAATTTTGTGGAAAATGGTGGAGATTTGAGGGGTTAAAATCTCATTATACGGAGACCCCAGATCTGTAAAGATTTTACTGACCTTTGGTTGGATTTGTGGTTGCATGTTGGTTTTTGTTGAGAATATCACTTCGGTTTCTTCATGAAAGTTGTAGGTAACATCTTAAAATACAACATACTAAAATTTGAAGTGAAAATAACAAGTATAGCTTAGTTAATCGACTAGATCTTGAAGACGATGATTCTGGTGATGTGTTCCGAGACACCCGAGACTTCAAGGACCTAAATGATGACTATAATCTGATTATTTGATCTAGATCTCTTCATGAAACTTGTAAAGGACATCTTGAAACATAACATATCTGAATTTCAAAGAAAACGAAAGAGGATAGGTAGGTGAAATCTCAAAAATTCGGAGATGTGTGCACTGGACGATGCGGTAATGGATCCAGAAGCTTCATGAGACTGTATAAAATAATCTAAAAAGAATATGGCTTGGAGTTCTTCATGAAAGTTGTACTAAAATGTCTTGGCTATAATCCAGTAATATTTTATAATTTTTGGAGGCCATATGGATATTTTAATTGAATTCATTCGGAAACCGTGCATTCTGGTTTCATCCGAGAAGCATAGGATGTTTTGGAAAAATTATGAGATTTTGTAAAAATTCAATTTGGCCATGAATTTTGCAAGTAATTATCATCCTATGAGTTTGTTTAATAATTCCTTGAATTTTGATAATTTTGGGAATTTATAGTTTTATAAAATAAATAATAAATAAATAAATAAATAAAAATGAATTATTTTATTGGCCATAAATTTCATTTAAGTAATTCATGTTGCATGTGTGATAAAGCCTTGATATGTGTATGATATTGAATTGAGTTGAATATGTGATAAAGTCTTGGTGTATGTATGACATTGAATTGAGATGCATGTGTGAATCTTATGCCAAGTATGATTTGTTTGATATCATACCATATGCCATGTTAAAATTAAACTATAATTGAAGATGAGAAATGAGATGTATGAGAATATGCATCGTGGTGATGATGATACCGTCGGAGGTGTGAGCCGACGATGCCCCGGGAGTCGGGATGCCCAAAGGTTCGAATGAGTCGATGCCCTTTGGATGCCTGGTTGTATTATGAATACATGCCCAGAGGTTTTCCCCGGGAGTGTCGGGATGCCCGGTTGTATTATGATACATACCCGGAGGGTGAGGGGTTGTATCATGATGCATGCCCGGAGGGTAGGGGTAACCATTTTCATGGCGAGCCCCGGAGATTCCTCGTGATGCCAGGTGGGGTGCGAGATGCCCAGAGGTTCGAATGAGTCGATGCCCTTTGGATGCCCGGTTGTATCTTGGATACATGCCCGGATGCCTCGTGATGCCAGTTGGGATACGAGATGCCCGGAATGTGGGGGTACCGGATGTCCGGTTGTATCTTGGATACATGCCCGGAGGTTTTTCGCAATGCTAGGATTGGGCGCGAGTGATGAATGTGGGATGCAAACATTGATCCCGGGAAAAGAGAAATGCGGCAGTTCAAAATGAAATTGAAATTAAATTATGCATGATGATATATGCATGATGTGATGATGATGTTACATGCATGGATGCATGGTAATGATGATGGCACATGTGATATGAGGATATGGTGATGATGTTACATGCATGGATGCATGGAAATGATGATGATATGTGATGTGAAATAATGATGATCACCCATGATATGATATGCATGATGATATGCATGATGATGATAATGATGATGATATATGATATGCATGATGATATGCATGATGATATGCATGATGATATGCATGATGATGATGATGATGATGATATGCATGATGATAATGATGATGATATATGATATGACATGTGTAATGTGATGATGCCATGATGATGATGACATGTGTAATGTAATGATGTCATGATGATGATGACATGTATGATACGAAGATGATACACATGTATGTATTATAAATTGATATGATGATGCATGATAGTATGTGCATGGCTTCAAGGTAAGTAATGCCTGCAATGCATGTATGACTTGTATGATGCATTGAGTGGTTATTGGATTCCTTTACCTGCTGAGTGGTTGTACTCACCCCTTTTGGGGACCAACATTTCAGATTAGTAGATGGTTTGAACGGTTGGATGTGACCGTGAGGAGGAGGATAACAAGGGAAGGAGCTTTTGGACGCTGACACGGATCGATGGACTTAAAGTGTATGACTGTTTGAGGAAATGTCGGTCATCTTTTGGAGTGTAGCCGAATATAAAAGACTACGGCATTTTGATGTACCGATGAATGATGTCCATCTGATTTAAGTAAATAAAAGTGTATGGCTTTTACTTATAAATATTTAGTAGGTGTGCATCGTTTTCTGAATATAGGGAAGGGAGTTGTTGGACGTGCTTCCGTATATGAATTGCGCAAGGGACCTTTAGTTAAAAAGAAAAAAAAATGTGTAAACCCCCATGGTTGTATGGACCCGCTGCAATTGAAATGGTATCAGAGTAACATATTAATAGGGAAAGTGAAAGGTAGAGCGAACTGTGGCGACCCTAATGGATCGGGGGCCGTCGAAGGGTGCCACACTGAATCTAGATCATGGGTTCTAGATTCTGCTGCAACGTCAAATATTTGTATGTCTTTACAGAATCTGGAAATAAGCGAATGCTAGAGCGAAATGAGATTGTCCTGACATTTGCCAATGGAGCAAGAGTTGCTACATTAGCTATAAGGACTTTTCGTTTATGTTTGCCTTATGGACATGTATTGGTTTTAAAGAACTGTTTGTATTATAAGAACGTTGTTAGGAACATCATCTCTATACCTCAACTCGGTAAAGAGAATTATGAATTTTCTTTTTGCTGATGATGTATGTTCTATTTATCATAATAGAAGATGTGTTGGTTCTAGCTTATTAACCAATAATCTTTATACCATTACAATGTTCGGTAATGCGATTATCGATGTCAATAAGCAAAATAGAATTGATATAAATGCCATAACTAATAAACGCCCTAGAGACGGTCCAAATAAAAAGTATGTTTGGCATCTCTGATTAGGTCATATTGGAGAAGACAGAATTAACAAGTTAAGTAATGATGGGTATATTAATCCATCAAATTTTGAGTCATACTCGACTTATGCGGTATGTTTTCTAGGAAAAATGACCAAAGCGCCTTTTATGGGACATAGTGCGCAAGCTGCTGACATATTATGATTAATACATACAGATGTATGTGGACCAATTAATAAAACTGTTAGAGGTGGTTATAATTACTTTATTACCTTCACTGATGATCAGTCACGGTATGGTTATTTATATCTTATGAAGTATAAATCTGAATCCTTTGAAAAGTTCAAAGAATTCAAGGCTGAAGTTGAGAAATAAACAGGAAAATGTATTAAGGCTCTTCATTCGGATCGAGGAGGTGAATACCTTAGTACTTAATTCCTAGACTATCTTAAAGAGAATCGCATTTTATCACAATGGACGCCTCCTGGAACTTCAAAACATAATTGTGTATCTGAATAAAGAAATCGTACTTTATTAGATATGGTGCGATCTATGATGAGTTACACCGATTTGCCAATATTCCTTTAGGGATATTGCCTTTGAGACAGCTGTATATATACTGAATAGAGTGCCATCCAAATCTGTTCCAACTACTCCTTATGAGATATGGCATAGTAGGAAACCTAGTCTTAATCATATTAAGATTTGGGGTTGTCCAGCTTTTGGGAAAAAGCTGAAAATAAAAAAATTGGAGGCAAGATCTGAACAAGGTCACTTCATTGGATATCCAAAGGAAACTCTTGGATATTATTTCTATTTTCATTCGGATCAAAGAATTTTGTTGAGCAAGCACGCTTCTTATCTGGAAAATTAGTCCATCCAAGAAGGTGGTGCTAGGCGGAAAATAGTCTTACAAGAAGAAAATAATGAAGTACCAAACAACCGAGTTCAGATACCAATCTCTGATTCAGTGGGAGCTTCTGATACACAACCTCTTAGGAGAAGTGCAAGAACGTCTCGTCCACCTGCTCGTTATAGACACACGGTTGATCATATTGAATCATTATTTATTGTGAATAATAGTGATCAACCCGGTGATCCTAAAACCTATAAGGAGGCGATATCGGACATTGATTCTGGTAAATGGCTAGAAGCCATGAAATCTGAAATGGATTCAATGTATTCCAATGAAGTTTGGACTTTAATTGACCTGCCTGATGGTATTATACAAATTGGCTGTAAATGGATCTTCAAGAGGAAGATGAATGCTGAAAGTCAAATTGGAACTTACAAAGCACAATTGGTGGCAAAAGGATATCGTCAGAAAAAATGAATTAATTATGACAAAACTTTCTCACCTGTGGCCATGCTAAAATCCATTCGGATTATGTTGGCTATAGCTACACACCTTGATTATGAGATATTTCAGATGAATGTCAAAACGGCTTTTCTAAATGGTTTTCTCGAGGAGGACATCTTTATAGAACAACCACGGGGTTTTGAATCCAATAGTGAAAAACGGAAGGTGTGTAAGCTTAAAAGATCCATTTATGGACTCAAACAAGCCTCCAGAAGTTGGAATATCCGTTTTGATGAGGTAGTCAAATTATTTGGCTTCATCAAAAATTCGGATGAACCTTGTGTATACAAGAAGATCAGTGGGAGTGCAATTGCATTTCTAGTTTTGTATATCGATGATATACTTCTGATTGGAAATGATGTACCAATGATATCATCGATAAAACTATTCTTGTCACATAAATTTTTCATGAAAGATTTAGGAGAGGCAACCTACATTTTAGGTATCAAGATCTATAAAGGTAGATCAAGACGATTGATTGGCCTCTCACAGTCTACGTACATAGACAAAGTGTTAACACATTTTAACACGCAATATTCCAAGAGAGGATTATTGCATTTTAGGCAAGGGATCCGTCTTTCTAAGGAGATCTGTCCCAACACTCCTGAAGAAAGAGAGCGGATGACAAAGATAGTATATGCATCTGCTATTGGAAGCATAATGTATGCTATGCTATGTACTAGTAGAGCTAGCAAAATGGGTCATAAACCCATATTATGACCCATTTTTAGTAAAATGGGTCAAGTGAAAGTTAAATATGGGTTAAAAATGGGTCTGAGAAAGTAAAAGTTAATATGGGTCAGAAATGGGTCTGAGAAAGTAAAACACAAAAAGAAATGGATCTAAATGGGTTATTAGGAAACCCACTTTAAAGTTTAAATCCATGGCATTTTTTAACTTTATAATTTTTTTAAATAAAAAATCGAAATTATAATTATTTTTCATATTTCAATTTTCTTTTCTTTTCTTTTTTCTTTCTTTTTCTTCCTTGGCAGGTCGCTGACGACTGGCGAGGCTCGAGCCTTGTCGGATCTTGCGAGACTCGAGCTCGTCGGTGTTGGGCGGGGCCTCGGCCTCGCCAGATCGGTGAGATCAAGCCTCGCTCAACGCCGGCGAGGCTCAATCTCATCGATGGATCTAGCGAGGCTCGAGCTCGCTAGCGTTGGGCGGGGCCTTGGCCTCGCCGGATTGGCAAGATCGAGCCTCGCCGGATCGGCGAGATCGAGCCCCGCCCGACGCCGGCGAGCTCAATCTCGCCTGTGGCGGGTTGCTGGCCGTTGTCATGGTCGACGGCCAGCCGAAGAAGAAGAAAAGAGAAAAGAGAAAAAGAAAAAATAATTATTAAAAATTAAAATTTATATTTAAAAAAAATTAAAAATTAAAATTCGATTGGGGGGTCAGTCCAGGCCGGTTCTCAAAGATACTGAGTTGGTCCTTAGTCCTAGGATTCATTGACCAGCACTGTGTGAATCGACCTGGACTGGCAGTTTCTTTGAGAATTGGCCTGGACCGGAACCACCCCCCCCCCCCAACATATGGTGCTATGGATGGAAGCGATGAGAGATGGCACAACTCGTAGAAGATGCAGTCCAGCATAGACGAAGATGGAGGCAACTGTTGCAAGGATGGGTATTTGATGCTATGGATCTCCCGCCTTCTTCCACATATCCCAAATCCACTTCTTGCCTCGTAACTAAATTAATAACCTGAAAGTATTTAAACGGATTATGACAAATTTTGCAAGCGAACATAATGAATTTACAAAATAAGTAGGTCGAAAAAAGTGAGTTATAAATGAGTCCATTATGAACCCATTTACAACCTATTTAATCCCACAAGAGTCAAAACGAGCGAGACCCGCTCTGTCGCTCATAGCTTTTCTTGCCACCGTCATCAAACTCCCAACAAGCAGCGACGCCACACCACCCGCAGCACTTGTCATCGTCGCCGAACCAGCAATCCGATCGTCTCTCTCTTTCTCGTGCCCTATCTCGTCGTTCTCTGCTATGTCTAGTGTGGGTGAGGTGGCTAGTTCTCTTTGTTTGTGAAGTGTCTATTAACGTGATGGCCCTGATCTGGGCGGTCAAGTGGGCGCTGAAGGACTGCGAGGCAATTCTGGAGTGCAAGAACTGGGCCTTCTACTCCGTGCTCGTCACCTCGACGCAGCGTGGGGAGGAACGGCGGAGGATCGAGTTACAGCAGCGGAAGGATGGGCTGGTGGTGAAGAGCCGCTTGATGGGCACGGAGGAGAGGGGGCTAAGGTTTGGCGAGGAACTAGGGTTTGGGGATTCTGCAATTAAGCCGAAATTGAACCTCAAGGGAAGCAAGATCGGAACGGTGAGGAAGGGGACTCAAACATTGAGCAAGGAAAGCGAATAGATAGAGAGAGAGGGGAAAGGGGCATTGAAGGGTGTGTATAACAAAATTTTTGTTTTTCTATTCATTTGTTTTTCTGTTGGAATAGAAATCTGTTTGGTAACGTAATTTCATTTTTCTATTTCTGAATAGATTTCTATTCTAGAAATAGATTTAGAGCAGAAATCATAAGCTAAAATTTTTAGTTTTTTTTTTTATTTCTATAACAAAAATGAGAAATCAAAACTCTCATCATCATTCACTCTCGTCATTGCCCGTCACCCACCAGGGACATTAGACACCCATTGCCGATCGCCAAACTCTGCCGCCGGCTACCCGCCACCGACCGTGGGTCGTTCCTTCTCAAAACTCATTGAATCGGGATGGCTAGGTAGGATACATGGTGCATATTATACGTTTGAATGTTATGATTCCATTTTTGGAAAACTGTCCCACACAACATAATAAGGCTAATTTTAATAATCAGAATAAAATAGAGTTAGATATAAAAAGATACTGCTTGAATAAAATTATCTCATAAGAAAAATAGAATAAAAGTGGATAAGATTTATAATATTGATAATATATAATTTACTTTAAAAACGAACTTCTTAAATTAATAAAATTCAAAATAACATAACAATAATAACAAGTTCTTTTTATTTTTTTCTATTTTTATCTATAATTCGAATTTATTTCTATTTTATAATATAAATTTAATATATAAATATGTATTTAGTGTTTCTATTTATTACATATTTTAGATTTTTTAGTATTTTAAGTATATTAAAATACTAAAAAATTTACGGTATGGCAATCACATGGTAAACACTCCTTATGTGAGGATACTTATGAGAATTAGGATTAGATGAGAGACTTGAACACTATTTATAGAGTTTATAATCATGCATTCTCATTACGGACTAGGCTCAACTCAACCCACACTAGCCAGTCCAATATTAGACTAATTAAGAAACCTTCTATCTCACCTTAAACCAACCCCATTTTACAATAACCATAAAACGGCAAATTACAATATCAATTAATGTAATCCACATTAGGAAAACTCTTACATTGTTTGCCTAAGTCCATCCATTTTGCCCTTCAAGCTGATTTGGCTGGGGCAATACAGTTAGCGGGGTCCATCGGAATGATAAAGTCTACCCATCAATCAGCACCAATCGTATGTGCATAAGTGATTCGTTTAATTACAAAATATATGCGTGTTTCACATTTTCTAGTAACTTGGTTTTTATAAGAGACGATTGCACACTTGACTTTGTCAGAGTCAAACATATGAAATTAGGTCCCTTTTCAATCTTTTAAGGATTATTATAGGAAAAGACCTTGGGCCTTCAGAGACCCCTATGCCAAAAGTTGAGGTGTTTGGCAACATTATGCCAAAGGCTTTGAGTTAGAGTTTAGCATTTCCAAAATCCCTTAGCCCAATGTAACTCTCACTCAACATTTGTAATTCAGCATTTTTCGAACGATGGCGTTTAATGACCTTCTTTTCTTCTAATCTTGCCTTATATCCTCTTGCACGCATAAGGTATATCTAAATGTGAATGTAAGTGCATCTGGTCAATGCTTAAATGTCGATAAATGCATGGGCTTTGAAAACTTAATTCATACCTTCAATGCTCTGGTCCTCTTCAAATTTAATTTCTTTCTTTGAGCGTAGAGGGAAAGTTGAGATCCTAGCAACGATGGCTTATGCGACCGTGAGAGGAGACGGTGCGGACAAGGCAGCCATCAAGTGGGCCGACACAACAGACAAAATCGGACCCAACGGTCCACCATTGGGCACATTGGGTGCGTTTGGAAACTGCTTTGGAAAGGGCTTTGGACACCTAAAGTCCTTTGGGCCAAGTATGAGGTGTTTGGGAAGGATTTTACAAGTATCATTAGCCAAAAGCCAAGCTTTCTCAAGACTGGTCTTGGGGTGCTTTGGGCTTTCAGCCTTCTGCAAAGCAAACATTACTGTTCATCATCTTCGACGTTCACTGTTCACCTTCTTCGTTGAAGGCGGTCGGCGGGGTTGCGTAGGGCTGCGAGGGGCCGGCGACCGGCTAGAGGGAGGCTGGCGACCGTCACGACGACCTAGGCGACCTCCACGCCATCTGGGTCGTGGTGGCCTCTGCGGGGTGCCGCATGATTTGCATCTCAGCAACCTCGCCGGGGCCGCGCGACCTCAGGTGAGGGTCGTGTGGCCTCGCCAAGGTCGCTCGGCCCTCGCCGAGGTCACGCGGCGTCTCGCCTGGGTCGTGCGACCCTCGCCGAGGTCGCGCGACCCAAGCGCCGCCCTCGCCAAGGTCGTGCGGCGTCTCACCAAGGTCGTGCGGCCCTCGCCGAGGTCATGCGACCCAGGCGCAGCCCTCGTCGAGGTCCCCCGACAAGTGAGGGTTGCGTAGCCTCGGCAACGGCTAATCGGGGTCGCACAACCACCGGCGAGGTCGCGCGACCCAAGCGCGGCCCTCGTCGAGGCCCCCCGACCTCAGGCGAGGGTCTCACCGGGGGTCGCGCGACCCCCCCCGACGGTTGCCTGACCTCGGGCGACCCTCGTCGATGGTTTCATGTCGCCGGCGGCCGCTGCCGGCGGTCCCATGTCGCAATTTACATTTTGACAAATATATTTTTTTCTTTTTTTAATAATAAAGGTATTTTGTAAATATAAGTCTTCCAAATGCCAATTTGTCCAAAGATACTTTGTAATGGACTTTCAGATTATAGTTTTCCAAACGCAATTTATATTTTGACAAACCCCTTTCACTTAAAGGCCTTTATATTTTCTTAAAGACTTTTCCCAAAAGTCTTACCAAACGCAACCATTCGCTTCGGCCACTTTCGCTGTCAACTCACCCTTCTTCATTGCCAAGAACATCAACTTCAACAACAAAGCGCCATTGCCCGCGTTGCGAGGGCTTGGAAAGGAGGCGGTGGCCCTCCGCATTGCCGCAGACGCAGCGGCCTTCGTGGGATGCCGTTTCATCGGATCGCAGGACACACTACGACCACGTCGGGAGGCATTACTTTCAGGGACTGCTACGTCGAGGGGTCCGTGGACTTCGTGTTCGGGAACGGCTTGTCGTTCTACAGGGGCCGCCATCTGCACAGCGCAAGCAACAGATACGGAGCGGTGACGGCGCAGAAGAGGGAGAACCTGCTGGAGGAGACTGGGTTCTCGTTAGCAAGGTGACGGGGTCGGGCGCGCTGTTCCTTGGCCGAGCGTGGGGCGCTTTCTCCCGGGTGGTTTTCGCGCACGTGTACATGGATCGGATCGTCACCCGGAAAGGATAATACGATTGGGGCGACAAGAACAGTGACATGTAAGCAATCTTTCTCGTCCTGTCATCAAGAAAATACTCTGCATGGATCGAGAAAATTCCACTGTGGTACTGATCTGTGCGATGCAGGACCGTCTTTTACGGGCAGTACAACTGCACGGGACTGGGGGCTTCCTCCGGCGGGCGAGTGTCGTGGTCGAGGGAGCTCACTCCCGAAGAGGCCGAGCCCTTCGTTTTGCTCTACTTCATCGGCGCCCGCCCTTGGCTCTTTTTCGCTCTGGCCAAACCTGGAGTGCTTTCGGTCCTGTTCTTTTCGTCTTCTTTTTCATTTCTTGTCTTTCGACTGCTCTATCGATCGTGCATGACGATGATCTTGATGCGTCGGATTCGTCGACAGATGCTCGTTCCTTATCAGTGCAAGAGCGACGTATCTCTCTCTTTGTAGCTCCTTTCCTTTTCCGGTGATAATCTAATGCACCATATGGAGATTACGTGTGCATAGGTGTTGGGGTATATTATAATAGAGATGATAAGGAAACAAAGCCAACAATACTAAAGATCCAAAATGAAAATTCAATGCAAGAACTTCAACTAATCACTAAGAATAACAAGATACGCAAAGTGTTCTTCTCTAGTCACACACTAGAAGTTCAATATCAATAATACAACCGTATTTTCTTATCACAAAAATGAATTAACATAATCATAACAAAAAAAATCTAAATGCGATAGAAGAATTCAGAGGTGGTTCTTAATGAACGAAATCGATCAACTCGTAACTCTCAGTCTCACAACTAACATACTCAAATTTGAGCGAATTCCATCGACATTTAGCCTTCAAATCGGGACTGCAAAGCACAACCCCTCTTCTTTCTTCTTCCCTGTTCTTCTCGGTAAGCTATCAGCGCACTCTCTTTTCTTCACTCTCGGGCACGCGCTTGCACGAAGCCTTTCTCCCTCTCTGACTTTTGACGTTTTTTCTTTTCTCTTTGTTTTGTTTCATACTAACTGGGCCTCGCGTACGGGTGGACCTAGCCAACAATAGAGAATTGCCATTTCGCGTTGGCACGTACCTCACTTCGATAGGATTGATATTCTACGTCGTTATAGATTTCTACTTCTTATGAATGGTAATTAGCTCGGTGCTGATCGAATTCTGCAAGCAGAGCTAAAACCGGATCGCTTATGGGGTAATCTTATCCCACATTTCGCATGGACGAATCGTGGATTCACGAAATCAGTCGAGCCAAAGATTTGACAAATCAACGTTTCCGCGCCTTTATGTGGGAAATGTTCAAGAACTTAGAAGAGGACTGTTAAGGATGATGAGTCTAAACATCTACTGTCGGGCATGGAACAGGAAATAGGTTCCTTTCAAGACACGCAATTTCATGTGATATGCCCAGTCAGTCACGGCAAAATAGCGATCCGCGTTGGTCGTGTCCAATGAAGCCAGCTTCAAGTCTCTCGTTGTCACTCTGTAATGGGCTCTTTTCGATTCCCGGTCACCTAACTTCTGCATTTGTCCATCTCGCTTTCGAATGAAAGAAAGCCACTTTTCGGTAAAAAAGGATTCATTCAAAGTCAAATCTATGACCCACCTCGCTTATAAATCATAAGAAAATAAAGGCAGGAGGTAAAGCATAGACCGTGCTGTTCATTATAAAATTCCTATAGCCGATACGCAAATAATTATTATAATGCATAATGCTGGGAATTTGCTTTTGCAAGCGATCTCATTTCATGACATATATGTACGTCTAAGATATAGTAGATTGATTTGTTTTATCAAATATCGGCTAATGTGTGCACAACCTAAATGGAAGATCTCATTATGGACGCATTATTGTTGCACCCTGTCAAAGTCATTGTGAATTTTTTATATATACTGGCTATTATGTGTTTTTAGAATTGTTATTTTTGTTGTAAAATATCGCGTGGCGAATATATAATAGAGAAAAGATTTAAGAAGAGAAAGCAAGTGAACACCAGAAATAGTAGAGAAAGCCAGATATTTCACTGTATTGTAATTCTGTGTGATTGTGTATTGTACATCAAAACTAAACTCCTATTTATAGGAGAACAAGAATGTACTTATCATTAATATCAATGTATCGAATGATACATGTACAGGATAAGGGAGACGAACGTTCATTGTATAGGGAGATGTACTTAGAACATTTGATACAAATGTATCATAATAAGTACATTGGATAAGATGAATATAATGAATATTCATTCATGTATTCTATCCATTCATGTATTTCATAACACTCCCCCTTGAATATTCATCATATTCATTACAAATGTGCATCGAATGATACTGCCTCATTAAAAACCTTAAGCCGGAAAAACCCAGTGGGATAAAAACCGGACAAAAGGGAAAAAGAGTGCAGAGCACAAATGTTATGATATCTCCCTTTTATGGATGCATTAATTGCCTCGTTAAAAACTTTAAGCCGGAAAAACCCTATGGGAAAAAACCGGACATAAAGAAAAAGAGTGCAATGTATATATAGCCACTCCTGGGACTAACCATTATTGCATCTTGTGAACTAGCCGCATATCAATGCTGCAATGCATAGTTCATAATATCTCCCCCTCAATAGAGCCATATAGCCACTTCTGGGGCTAATTAATCTTACATCTTATGAACTCGCCTCATACCAATGCCATATACTAATTTCTCAAAACTTGATGTTGGCAATGATTTGGTAAAAAGATCTGCAAGATTATTTATGGATCGAATCTGTTTAACGTCAATTTGTCGACTTTCTTGGAGTTCATGAGTATAGAAAAATTTCGGCGAGATATGCTTGGTCCTATCACCTTTGATATATCCTCCCCTGACTTGTGCAACACAAGCAGCATTATCTTCATAAATTATAGTGGGAGAATTGGTAACCGGTATTAAGCAACAAGAATTATGAATATGTGTTATAACGGATCTTAACCAAACACACTCCCTTCCAGCTTCATATAAAGCAATAATCTCAGAGTGGTTAGAAGATGTAGCTACTAGCGATTGCTTCGTAGAACGCCAAGAAATAGCGGTGCCGTTATAACAAAATAAATACCCGGTTTGAGAGCGAGCCTTATGTGGATCGGATCTATATCCAGCATCAGCATATCCAACTAAACCAGAGTTAGTGGAATCCTTGGAATAATATAATCCCAAATCTATGGTTCCTCGGAGATAATGGAAAATATGTTTAACTCCATTTCAATTTCTCCGAATTGGCTCAGAACTAAAACGTGCCAATAAATTTACCGCAAAAGCGATATCTGGTCTCGTACATTGTGCCAAGTACATCAAAGCCCCAATTGCATTGAGATATGGTACTTCAGGACCAAGTATCTCTTCATTAGATTCTTTAGGACGAAATGGGTCCTTTTGGGGATCCAAAGACCTTACAACCATAAGGGTGCTCAATGGGTAAGCTTTGTCCATGTTGAAACGTTTAAGCAATCTTTCAACATATGCTGATTGATGGACGATTATTCAATTTGCTTTATGCTCAAGCTCTAGACCAAGACAAAGTTTGGTTTTACCCAAATCTTTAACTTCAAACTCCCTTTTCAAATATTCAGCAGTTTCAGCTAACTCTTCTGGAGTTCCAATTAAATTTATATCGTCGACATAAACTGCTATAATAGCAAATCCGGTTTATGATTTCTTAATAAACACGCATGAGCAGATATGATCATTTTTGTACATTTTCTTAATTAGATACTCACTTAGACGTTGATACCACATGCGACCGGATTGCTTTAACCCGTACAAGGATCTTTGCAATTTTATTGAGAATAAATTGCGGGGAGTGCATGCTTCAGGCATTTTGAATCCCTCAGGAATTTTCATATAAATATCAGAGTCTAATGAGCCATATAGATATGCCGTCACAACGTCCATAAGACGCATTTCCAATCTTTCAAAGATTGCTAGGCTAATGAGAAAACGAAATGTAATCATATCCATCACAGGTGAATATGTCTCATTATAATCAATCCCAGGTCTTTGGGAGAATCCTTGGGCAACGAGTCGGGCTTTATACCTGACAACCTCGTTTTTCTCATTTCGTTTTCGGATAAATACCCATTTATATCCAACGGGCTTTACATTATCGGGGATACGAGTTACAGGTCCAAAAACCTCTCGTTTAGTTAAGGAAGCTAATTCAGCTTTAATTGCTTCCTCCCACTTATGCCAATCTTGCCTTTAACGACATTCAATAATAGATCGTGGTTCACAATCATCATCCATAATTTGATGAGCAACTGAGAATGCAAAAGTATCATCAATGATGATTTCATTTCGATCCCAAATTTCATTACAATATGTAATGGAATTCTCAGTATTCCCGGGGCTAGTGCCCCTTTCATGGGTTTGTGCCTCTTCAGGGGCAATAAGCTCTTTGGGAGTAAGCACAACGCCAGGCTCTTCTGGAGCGGATTCTTGATTCTTTCCCCTTCGTTTTCGAGGAATAGTATCTTTTGATCCTATCGGTATACCACACTTCAAGTGTGCAAGTAAACGTGCAAATGTGACATTGCGCGTAGATAATAGGCAAACATGGGACCATCTACAGGATGCGTCCACTAATACCATAAAATATCTAAATGGTCCACTTGGTGATTGTATTGGTCCACAAATTATCACCCTGAATTCTTTGCAAGAACAAAGGAGATTCAAAATTAACCTTTGTTATAGAAGGTTTAATAATGAGCTTTCCTTGTGAGCAAGCCTCACAATTATAATCTTTGGACAACAATACCTTTATATCCTTTAAAGGGTGCCCTTTTGTATTTTGAATTATCCTACGCATCATTGAAGCGCCAGGATGACCAGGGCGATCATGCCACAGTCCAAACTAATCAGGAATTACCAATCTCCAAGATATGGTGGTGTAGATTTCAATGGCATTAATTATGACACAATACAAATCTATATAAGAAACTTCTAGCTTCTCATGGATGGTCTTCAAGCCCATTTTATAGGAGATGACACCAATATATTCCTTATCTTGCTCATGAATAATTTCAATATGGTATCCATTACGGCATACATCTTCGAAGATGAGGATATTCCTTTTTGATCTACTGCTTAGAAACGCATTCTCAATATACAGGATGGTGCCATTTGGCAAAACAATTGTAGCATTCTTAACACTATCAATAATTAGAACAGAACCTGATATTGTATGAATATGTGCCTTACGCAATGTCATACTCGAGGAAAAAATGTCTACTACGAAATATGGTATGTGTTTATGTACTATCAAGCAAACAAACATCTTCCTTTTTCTCAGTATTTTCCATATGCATTTATGTTGACAATTTCAGATATCAAGTATCATAAAATTTGCATATTAATTATAGAGTCCAATAAAATTTCAAATAATAAATATTAAATAAGGTTCATAAGTATTTCATAAAGAACAATAAAAACGTAATACATTTAAAGCGAAATAACATAAAATTCAAAGTTCAAATTATCATCCACCAATCTGATTCATCAAAGTAATCAGAGGTCCTCAAAGAAATCAGAGACATCCAATGATGCATTTGCTACTTCAGGAGCAAGAGGAGTCCCACCAACGGAGATATTGTTGGCCTCAACAGTGGTTATGGCAGTAGGATTGATTTCAATGGCATGAGATTCACCACGCTTGCCCGTATGCTTTAAAGATGCCTGGTATAGGTCAACAAAATGTTTTGGCGTACGACAGGTACGTGACCAGTGCCCAGTCATGCCACAGCGATGACAAATACTTTCATTAATCACCTTCTTTTGCTTCTTTTCTTTGCCATGATTCAGGCCAAAGTTTGATTTCCTAGGGCGGTTAAATTTCTTGCCATCCCTTCTAGGATTATATTCTTGCCTGCACTTATAGCCCTTAAAATGGCCAGTATTTTTCTCAAAATTAGCATGTGCTTCAGGCAATGCTTTTGAGCCAGCAGGTCTAAGATCATGATTTTTTAGCAGCAATTCATTAGTTTGCTCGGCAGTAAGAAGCACAGAAATTAATTCAGAATATGTGGCAAACTGACGTTGCCAGTATTGCTGTTGCAATACAATATTCGAAGCATGAAAGGTGGAGAAAATTTTCTCAAGCAATTCTGCATCAGTGAGTTTGATACCGCATAACTCAAGTCGAGAAATGATATCAAATAAAGCAGAATTATAGTCAGACACTGATTTAAAATCTTGCAGTCTGAGATTTTGCCAATCATATTGTGCTTGAGGGAGGATAACGGTTTTTGTATGATCACACCTATCCTTCAACCTCCTCCACAAGATATGCGGGTCTCGAACGGATAAATATTGAGTCTGCAGGCTCTCATGCAAATAACGACGAATAAAAATCAGCGCATTTGCTTTATCCTTTTCATTTGAGGTTCCATCCTCTGTAATTGTATTAGCGAGACCTTGCCCTTGGAGGTGCATTTCCATGTCAAGGCGCCAGGATAGATAATTCTTTCCACTCACTTCCAGGATGTGGAATTTGGGCTTTTCAATATTTGCCATAATCCTTGCAAAAATAAATCCTTAAATTAATTAAAAGGATTTCCAAATATCCACCGCTACTTCAGGAGCAGAAGGATACTTTTAGATTTAAAAGTTTGGCTTCGGGCCAAGAAAAATAAAAATGAAGAATTGATAGAAGAAGATGAAGTATAAGTTGATCAATAATAAGAATACCCACCTTGCAAAAATTACTTACTCAGTCGATAGACCTTCGTGCTTGCAAAAGTTACTTACTCAATCGGTAGATCCTCGTGCTGATAACGTGTTGTAAAATATCGCGTGGCGAATATATAATAGAGAAAAGATTTAAGAAGAGAAAGCAAGTGAACACCAGAAATAGTAGAGAAAGCCAGATATTTCACTGTATTGTAATTCTGTGTGATTGTGTATTGTACATCAAAACTAAACTCCTATTTATAGGAGAACAAGAATGTACTTATCATTAATATCAATGTATCGAATGATACATGTACAGGATAAGGGAGACGAACGTTCATTGTATAGGGAGATGTACTTAGAACATTTGATACAAATGTATCATAATAAGTACATTGGATAAGATGAATATAATGAATATTCATTCATGTATTCTATCCATTCATGTATTTCATAACAATTTTGGCTTTATTATTTTTAGATATCAACCTCGTTAATATGGTAACATAATCTATTTTAAAAACAAATATCTCCATATTTCTATTGAGAACTTCCATAATCCAAGTTACTTTGATGTGCGAGTCCAAAATATTTTCATGAACGCTTATAGAATAATTCATTTACTTTTTGTTTTGTCAATAGGCTTACCAATTACCATTGAGGTCAAACATCCTAGTGATGGATCACAACATCTTGAAATTAGGAGCATCCTAAGTAAGATCATGCAAACGGAGAAATCACCAAGAAACTTCTAAGCCTATTGCACTTGTACCACTTTAATCCTAAACATTTTTATGATGTGTTAATATAATTCATTCCGTCAATTTTAGTTAAAAATCGCTGATGTGAATGTTGAACTTCTTATGTGGCATAATCGGCACTAACATGAATAATTTTTTAATAATTTTTTTGAATCTTTGTTTTTTCTTTTTTTTGTTGTGTTAGACTTTATTTGTTTTTCCCGCTTCTTTTTGCTAGATAAGCAATGCCTAACGAGGGTCACCCTTGCCCAAGCAACGCTCAACAAGGTCAACCTTAGCCCAAACCAAGCAACCTCGCTAGGCCTCACTCTCACCAAACCTTACGAAGAGGGTCCTCACCAATGCTCACCCGAGCTAGTGTGTACCCATTGGTAAATAGAAGGAAAGAAAAAGAAAGGAAAAAAAGAAAGAAAAAAATAAAAAGTTTGGAATTGAATGGGTGTAAGTGCAATAAATTTAAAACTTTCTTGATAATTTCGTCTGAGGCACACTAATTATTTCCCGCTCTCTCAAAATATACGCTTAGGTAAAATCTTTGCCCTTAAAACTTTACCATACATCTATGTTATTCAAATATCTTCTTCTCTCTTTTTTACGTTTAATTAGGGGGAGAAAGCGACTATGGAGAGTCAATTCTCACGAACTTTGCGATGAATCAACTTCTCCCGCACGACGCCATCCCATCACCTGGGAAAATTTATTCCCTACTGGGGCCGATCTCGAAAGTGAAGGGGACTGAACCTAGGCGAGTACAGCACCAACCTCAGCAAACCCTAAACTGCATCATCCGGGCATTGCCGTTTTCACCATCACTTAGAGCGGGATTGAAGGCATGGGAAGAAGTTGGTGGCTGGCGGCGGGTATGCCCGAACGGGTCAAGCTTAACGCATTGGCTTTACAATCCATGCCCACGGCCACCCATTGTAAAAAGATTATCAAATTCTCCATAGGCGAACATTCTCATCCGACACATTCCGAGGTGAGCAAATCAAGTTTAAGAAGGAAACTCCTTGCCAACGTCCATTGGCTCCTACCTCTTAGGCCACTCGGTCCCAGATGAACCCCCGGAACTGCCATGTCTGTGATCATCTTTAATCGGTAGCGATTAAGTTGTTAAGAAGGAACTTTCGAAACCCATTGAATCGAGATGGCTAGGAAGGATACATGGTGCATATTATAGGTTTGAATGTTGTGATTCCATTTTTGGGGAACTATCCTGCACAAAGCCATAAGGCTAATTTTGGTAATTAGGATAAATTTAAGAATAAAATAAAGTCACATATAAAAGGATATAGCCTAAATAAAATTATCTCATAGGAGAGGTAGAATAAAGGTGATATAATTTATAATATTCATAATATAGAATTTATCTTTTAAAAAAAACTTCTTAAATTAATAAAATTCAAAATAACAGAATAATAATAACAAATTCTTTTTATTTTTTTCCTATTTTTATCTGTATATTCGAATTTATTTCTGTTTTATAATATAAATTTGATATATAAATATTTATTTAGTGTTTCTATTTATTACACATTTTATATTTCTTATTATTTTAGGTATATTAATATAATTAATTATTTAATAAAATTTTATCAGAGAACGATCGAACCGATTCGCCAAACACTGTATCATGACAAAAGTAGCAGTGCGGAGGACAGCACCGCCGGGGGGCGTGGCGGGATTGGGTCACCTTTTCAGCAATCGTGTCGGGACAAAATCCTGCGAAGTGGGCCCCGCTCGCCCCTCCCCCGGCAGTGTGCCCCACCCCTTGTGTTTTTTTTTAAAAAAAAAAACCTTCTGGGAACCTATGTAGCACCGACACGCGACACGACACGAGTGTCCAACACGACACGATACGTCGACACGTCATTTCTAAAAAATAGAGAATTTCGACACGTTGCGACACGTTGTATATTAAATAAATATTTTTATTTTAAATTAATTTGATTCAAATTCATAAATAAATAAATAATTAAAAAAGAGCCTATAATAAATTTACACTAATAATATTAACAAATCAATTCATTTGAAATTCAAAAGATATATTTATAGTTAATGAGGAACATTTTTTTAATTTTAACAAAAGTTATCGATGAAACTAATAATTAATAAAAAATTAAAATTAATTTATTTAAATAAATCCATAATTTTCTATCATGATCAAAATTTATCATTATTTAAAATGTAATACTTTTATTTTTCAAAATTATTTTTTAATTTTATTTATTTAATTTTCCAGTTAAAAAAACAACCCCCAAACTCCAACCCTTCTTTCCTTCGTCCTTTTCCCTCCACCCCAAATTTTTTCACTTTTTTCCCTCCTCCCACCACTTGACAATGACAGGTAAGCTGTCACTTCTCCTCCCCCTTACGCCATCAGATCTCCTTCTTATTTTTTTGGGTTTCTTTATGAAAAACCTAGCGAGCCGAGCCCTCCTTTCCTATTCCTCCTTGCCGCTCGCCGCACGACCCCCTTCCCTCCTCTCCTCTTCCTCTCGTCGCCGATCCATCGCAACAGTGGCGGCCCTCGCCTTAGTTTCTGCTCTCTCTGGCCGTCTCTCGCCGTCGCGGTGGTCCATTGTGTGGCTTCGTCTCACCGGCGAGAGTTTACTTTCTCTCTTCTTTCTCTCTATTCGGCTCTTTCTCTGGTCGTCTCTCGCCGTCGCGGTGGTCCGTTCGTGGCTTCGTCTCGCCGGCGCTCGCGGCCTCTGCTCCCTCGCCTCCACCCTCTATCAATCTTTCGGACACTCGTCGACACGCGTGTCGAGAAAGTTGACCGCGTGTCGGATTTTCCGACACGCGTTGACCGCGTGTCCGAGCGTGTCCGAGCGTGTCGAGGTGTCCGACACGCTCCGACACGTGTCGGACACGATACGCGAGCATGGACAGCGTGTCCGTGCTTCATAGCTGGGAACCCCCCAATAAATGACCACGTGGCGGGGGCTGAGAACCTGATTGAATGTCGAGCCCATGTAATAATACTTACAGCCGAAAGAAAAAAACTAAAAATTAAAATAAAATAAAAAGAAGTGGAAAAGTCATTGCCAGAGCGCCTCCAAACCAAAAAGTACCCGGCAAATTTTTTAGGATTATTAAATAAGACAAGTAAAATAAGAGATAAATATGATTATCTTCCAAGTAAACTTTCTTAGTTTGGCGGGGAGCACGTCCGCGCGTCCTTTTTAATTCTAGGCGTGCAGGAGTTCGAGCTTGACGCCTTTTTGACCACTATCGCCTTTCCAGTTTCCCCTTCCTGGAAAGAGAAATCTCGATTTCAGCCATCATATTCTTGGATCTCCGATGCCGTCGATCGCAGCGCAGCATGCCCTAGATCGTGACACGCCCGATTCCGGCACGTGACTGCAAACAAGCTTTCGCGAGTTAAAGCTATGCATCATGGTCCCACCACCAACTTCATTGCCCATGAACTAGGCCACGATGCCCAAGGTCGCATGCCCAATCGCACCCGGCGACGATGTCACGAACACCCTAGTCATGGCCGGCCGAAAAGCCCAATAGGGCTGAGAGTTGCCCCGATGCTCTTTTACATCCAATGTTGTATTAAATTTGCAACGAATGAGGGGAAGCTTGAAGGCAATTTTTATTCATTGAACAGCTAACATTGATTGAAATCACTAAGGCTTATTATAAGATAAAACAACATACACACTTTTATATGGATGCAAGCACAACACGAGAAAATAGAGGGGAAAAAGTATAAGGTGGTTAAACACCAACACGTCATAGGCTGGCATGGCACATAAGATAAAACAACATACACACTTCTATTTTTTCTTCTCATCTTCCTACTTCATCTGGGACCCTCTCTATTGTTCGGTCACCAGTGACTCACCGGCATTATATCAAAACTACTCATTGATGAGCCGTCGTTGTTGGTGGCTTTCCATCCATAAAGCACCACCGCATCCACAAATGTCCTATATTTCGAAATGAAGCTTCAATGGGTGTGAAACTTTTGGGTTTTCTCAACAAGCCATGGCCTTAGATTTGGAGTTCATCCTGGAGATGGACCATCATCCTTCCTCTATTTTTTTTTTTTTCATTTTTTGTTTGTAATGAAGCTTCCTCAATGGGTACGATGAAACTTTTGGATTTCCTCGATGATTATGGCATCGGATTTTGAGTTCGTTCTGGAGATGGACCATCAACGACTTCCTCTAGATTTGGAGATGGAGCTCTATTAGCTGTATGCCCTAAAACAATCATGTAATAGTTACATGTTAAGGATTATTTAATGGCAAATAAGTTTTTTCATTCATCGTCCAATTTATATGAAAGAAGTTCATAAAATCAACTACGACTTAACCTCTTCTTAAGGTGTTAAGAATATGTGTGATAGATTTACATTTATGTTGAATCTTTAAACAGTTTTTGGTCGATGAATCATTGAGAGGATATTGATGATACTGTCGAAATTGGTGTGTTCTCAAGCTTCACCATTCAGTATTGGATACTTGAGGGGAAAATCTTTGGGTATTGTGATATCCGAGCTAGAACATAGGTGCTTGTCTTAGACAAGTTCACTGAACGTGGCATATATAGAACGACTGGCGACATGGAAGCTTTTAGCAAAGTCAATGTCTGATCATTCATGCTTTGGTCAGGTGTAAGATCCTTAGACTCAAGGCTTGGTGCTAACTTGTATGTTGGATGGCTATGGTTCACAAGTACGTATATTAACATTTCGTTGAACCATCTCTGTACTTGATGATCATAGTTTGTTCACATACGAAGGCACATGCGTGTGCAATGTAGAATTTGTCTTCTTGTATATATAGATTTACAAGATTGATATCCTATGCAATCTTATTGTAACATTGTATTGAAATCCTTGACCGAGATTATAATTGAAAATGAATGGTTCATGTCTTGAAAAAAATACATGTCAATTATATTTGAGCATATGATTGAATATGTGACTTAACCAATTATTCCATGGCCTTTATTCGATCGGGATATGGTGAGACAGAATGATCAAATTACACGGTCGGTAAAGTTGATAGGTTCATTATATTCTAAAAATATTTCACACTGTCTAAGTAGCTATAATATATTATTAAAGGTCCTCATGGTTTGCAAAAACAGAAGATTGATCTGGACAATAAGTTCTCTTGGTTGTGCTAATGTATTTGTACAAGTCCTGTTGCTAGCTTAGTGATGAACGTAGAGATGTCACACACCATAACCAATTCGAATGACGTTTGAACAAATGAGAGAATATAGCAAATCTATTTGCAATTGAGCCAATCAGATTGAATCGGGTTAAAAATACAAATTCCGATGAAGGGGCTTTAGAGTTTACAAAGTCTAAAGCGTGTTTCAGACTCTACGGCTAGATCAAAGATCTTAAGCTTGTTTAGATTCAATGACCGAATTAATAATCTGAAGTGAGTTCAGAATTAATAGATACGCTAATGATTTGATGAGTTCAGAATTAATCACATCATTAATGATTTGAAATGAGTTCAAAATCAATAGCCAAATTAATAATTTGAAACAATTTCGGACTTAATGGCTAAATTAAATATTTGAAACAGGTTTAGATATAACGGTCACATTAGATTCTGAAACAGTTTCAGATTTTAACGGTCGTATTAATGATTTGAAACAGTTTCAGAATAAATTGGCAGTTTAATGATCTGAAACGGTTTCTGATTTAAATGACCAATTAATGCTCTAAAATAGTTTTAGAAATAATGGTCGAAATTAAATATTTGTGGCAGTTACAAAGTTAATACCCAAAATAAAGGCTTGTAACAATTATAAATAGATGTATGGAATGATGCCTTGTAACAGTTATAGAGTTAATGCCCAAATTAGTGTTTGAAACAGTATTAGAACTTACGTTCGTCAGGAGTTACAGTCGAATTAATTCTAAAACAGTTTAGAGTTAATGCATTAATTTAAATGTGATTTGCACTGGCTATCAAAGATAATACAGAGAGCAAATCATCGGACAATTGATAATCGACAATCAATAATTGAGAGTGCTGATACTAATCAACAAAATCACTCACACAAGAACAATTGCTAACACAATTGTAGTTGTGAGATATCTCAATTTCTCTCTTCTATTCAACATGAGAATTGGCGATGTGTCTGAACTAAAGGCTCGACACTTGTGGGGCTAGATTTGAAAAACGTCAAAACCTGCGAAGAGATCAGACGTTCTACATCTGAAGAACGTCGAACTAATATTATCAAAAAGTGCCACACGTTCGTGGTAAAAAAATCCAAAAATGTCAGAACCGGTGTTACTACTGTGAGGACATCAAACGTTTGTGCTCAAAATCCAAAGAAACTTCTAAACTAAATTTGGAGCACCATACAAGTTTAATATGATTAGCCAATTTAGCTCTTCTATGTGTTTTTGCTAAAATGCATGAAAATGCTTTGGAAACACGTGTATAAATGTTTTTACTTCCGCTACGATCAAACTTTTGATCTTAACTTACTTATGCACGTATGCTTGTTTATCGAAATAAACACCAACAAGCTCTTCGTGGGAAGACGGAGCCGTGGACATGGCAGTGCTCTGTGGATTTAAAGCCACAACTGATGACGGCTTGGTTGGCGAGCAACGATGGCTCATTCCATGAGCAGCATTGGTCGACTTTGTCATAGTGCCTGTGACATCCAGATTTTCGGGTTTTAATTTGACTGGATAATTAAGATCCTGTCTCATCGCTCGTCAATTTATTGACGGGTCCGAAATTTCATTAAAGAAATTATCGGAAGAAAAATTTGGCCGAAAAGAAATAGAAAGGGAAAGAGAAAAGAAAAGAAAATTAAGGCTATTGTTGTATTTCTTTTCTCTCTCTCCCTCTCTTTTCCTTTCTTTTCTTTCTTTTTCTTTCTTTTCTCTCTCTTCTCTCTCCTCTCCCCTCCCCAACGTGCGGACAGCTTTCTTTTTCCCTCCACCTCTCACTTTTCTCTCCCTTATCTCTTCCCTCTCTCTCCTCTCTCTTCTCTCCCACTTTTCCCCACGTGACCGAAGGCTTCCCCTTCCCTTCGTTTCTCGCTCGTGAAAACCAGAAACGAGGAAGAAGAAGCCACACGGCTGCAGCTCGACGGAGCAGCTCGTCCCGCCGCCGCACCGCCGCCCGCCCGCGTCCGCGCCGCGCCCGCCGCTCGCCGTCGTCCCGCCGTCCCGCGCGATCCAGCCGCGAATCAGCCCTGTTTCGCCCCTGTCCGCACCGACCAGCCACCGTCCGGCCACCTCCGGCCACCGCCCAACTCCGCCCGACCTCCCCGACGTTCCCCTCGCCCTCCGCCGGCCTTGCTCCGCCATCTCAGCCACCGGAACAGCCTCGTTTGGCCATGAACAATAGCTGGAAAAATGGGTTTCCAACACTGTTCAAGGCCGTTTTGGGCCGTTTCTCGGCCCCGAACCCGAGCCGTGCTTTGGGGACAATCGTTCCTCGCGTCGCCGCCGTCGGATTGATCCGATTTGCGCGCGATTTGGTGAGTAATCTCACTAATCCAGGATTAGTTGGCTAATTATGCTTTAAGGTTGGTTTAGTTTTAATTAATTATGTTTAGGTTGTTAGATTAGAATAGATTAGCAATTATTAGTCAATTGTGATGCGATTTAAATAAATTGATTGCGCAATTAGCAAGTAGACGTGGTCTACTATTTATTGGGAGTGTCTCGGGAATTTTCGGACCCCTAATTGAGCTTCAATTTGATGATTCGGGCCTAAGTGAGATTTTTGGCATTTAAATATTGATTTTCGGAATTAAATTAAATAATTATTTATTTTCCGAAAAAGCAAGGGAGATGGTCTGGAACCGGAATATTATGCTGATGATCGTTGCGAAGTCCGTTTATTTAATCGGACTTTATTTTAAGCTAAATTGAATTTTTAATATTAATTAATTTTCGAAATTAATTAATTATTTATTTATTTCCTGAAAATTCAACTGGGATGGCCCGTGACTGGAAAATTTTACTGATGACTGTGGTGAAGTCTGTTTATTTAATTGGACCTTATTTTGAGCTCTACGTTGTATGGAATTGAATAAATTGTGACATTTTAGGGATTTACCCTAAATTGATTTGGAATTGATTGAGATTGAATGATTGATTGGTAGATGGCCGAGTATGTTTGTTTAGCATTTATAATGCTTTGATTGAGTTGTACAGTGGATGGAGTTATGAGAGAATTGGAAATACTCTGGGATTGAACCAATCAGACACAGTGTATGGACCTACGTGGTTCGGTGATTGGGACATCACTGGCGAAAACGGCGCCTTAAAGAACGCACGTATCGGTCTAGTACATACATTATTGTGGACCTACGTGGTTCGGTGATTGGGATATCACTGGCGAAAACGGCGCCTTAAAGAACGCACGTATCGGTCTAGTACTCATATTGTTATAGGCATGTATGGTTCGGTGATTTGGGATATCACTGGCGAAAACGGCGCCTTAAAGAACGCATACACTTGTCTATTAAATACATTGTTGTAGGCATGTGTGGTTCGGTGATTTGGGATATCACTGGCGAAAACGGCGCCTTAAAGAACGCACACAATTGTCTATTGAGTACATTGTTATAGGCATGTGTGGTTCGGTGATTTGGGATATCACTGGCGAAAACGGCGCCTTAAAGAACGCACGCAATTGTCTATTGAACAGATCATGGTAGGCATGTGTGGTTCGGTGATTTGGGATATCACTGGCGAAAACGGCGCCTTAAAGAACGCACACAATTGTCTATTTGAGTACATGGTCATAGGCATGCGTGGTTCGGTGACTAAGGAGGTCACTGGCGAAAACGGCGCCTTAAAGAACGCACGCAATTGTCTAGTGGATAAATCACTTTGGCGAACTTGACGCCCGAGAGTATTGACCTAGAATGGTCCGTCTGACATGTAATCGACTAGTTCGATTGACCAATGAATTGATCCGATTGTTGTGAAATGATTGATTGAATGGAAATGACCGTGAGTGGTCTTGTTAGCATGAAATCGACTAAGTCGATTTGATCGATGCTTCGATCGGTGATATGATTGCTTGAGTGCCTATTGTGAATTGTACTGACTTGCAGGTGGGATATGATGCTAAGGTACGTCTTCTGACCCATGCGTGTTTAGGCAGCCTTTAGTATAATGGTTTACTAATCGGGCTTAGTGGGGTAGAACTCGCTGAGACGTAGTCTCATCCCAGTTTGGGGAAAAACATTTCAGGACCCCGTTGAGGAGCTGAGGAGGAATCTGAGAAGGAGAACTTGGATGTGAAACCCGAGTAGAAGGATTTTTGGAAGAAGAAGATAATACCGAGAGAGACTTTGAGCATGACCTGAAGGGATTGAGATTCCATCTTCTTTTGTGAGCTCCAATTGATGTGAATAGTTATGAAGTTCTCTAATTGATGTCATGTACAAAAGTTTGGTTATAAATTTCAATATGAAAAATATGGCCCTGCTTTTCTATCACATTGTTTTATTGTCTGGGGATTTATAACTGCTTCCGCATGTGCTTAATAATTGAAAGGGTCGGCGATACTAGTCCTGGGATATCGCATTATAAAATCGACCAAGTGAGAAGGATGTGTGCGTGCCTAAGGATCGGGGCGTGACAGTGCCAGTGATTTGCTAGCGACTGAATGAAGAAGATGGTTTTAGATGGAGGAGGAAGAGGAGAGAGAAATAAATAAAAAAATAAGTTTTAATTTTTTTAATTTATTTGCCACACCACGAACACATGTCGATTTTTTATTGGTTTTCAATACAAAAATATATGCCACGTCAACCTTTGACGTGGTGGTATCCAACCACCGAATACTTCCTCAAGAAGGGACATCGCTTACATTGGACCACCCGAGCTTTTTACAAGGGTTTAGGTTACAAGCAATTCTAAATATCCTCCTAGAGTATCTCAGTTTTATCATTGGGCAATTACTCTATCCGAAGCTATCCTTATTCCTAGAAGATGTGATTGGTCATAAGCCTACTCACCAGCACATGGCCCGGGTCATGGGCAAGGAGCAGCTCGCATGCTAGACTTGCTTGCTGGCATAAGTAGTGCCGGACTCGTTCACTGTTCATTCAACCTATGATCATTCACCGTCCATGCAATGCCCAATGCTGATTTCTAAAGCTTGAACCACGCTCATTCACTATCCATGCAAGCCATGCTCGTGCATTGGCATCGTCCTTTGCATTCCGATTTAAGAGTAACAATCTGTGCATTGGCCAAGCCATGAGGTTCTTGTTCGCTCAACCGATCCTTCAACAGTACCACCAATCTATCTCGATCATCCGTTGCCTTGCTCAAGTACATGCAGTCCGTACTGTAAGATAGGCCACAGCAGCATCAAATGAATACTGTTCATTCAAGGATTGAACACTCAAATTTTTCGAGGTAGATTCTGTCGCCACGCTTTTCCTCTCGGGAGTATGGTTGGGGACGGTTCATCGCAAGCCCCACCTGCCGATCACTCGACTGGCATTCTTTGCTTGGGATCGTGAATGGAATGGATGATCGCTTGGGTACTAAAAAAGGAAAGCAATCTCGAGATGACCACGTTGGGTGCAGACTTATCATTTATTCCTTAGTAATCATACTTAATTTAGTTAATTTTCCCCGTGCAACAAATAATTGAGATTGATCTTCTTGTTGGGTTGTTATTTAAATTAGTAAAGGAGCAAGTGGGTGACAAAATGAAAAAGAAGAGCTTGAATTGCAGACACGTGTCGCTTACCTGTGCTAGATTCTCGTGGCACACCAAGCTTTTCTAGTGCGAGTCTATCCACCCCATGCACGAACTCAAACGCCAATCCTTGAACCCGCCTTTACAGGTCCTGGATTCGCTCGTCTCCCTTACCTTCCCCGGTCAAAGTCAAAACGATGTTTTTTTTTTTAACATGAAAAACTCTAAACTAAGACACTAGAAATAAGTTTATCTCCTGTTAATTTTCATTAAATCTTACCAATAATTGTTAAGTTCGATAACACGTAGTAGTTAACAATTGTACAAATTTGGTGTTTCACCCTCCATTTATCACATATGTATATATTAATCCAATTTAACGGAAACTAACGGAAAGTAAGTAGTTTGGAGTTATTAGTTGTCAAAAAATTAGCTTAAGTTAAATTAGTTACAAGATAACAATTTGGAAATTTTGGAAATTAGTTTAAAGTAAATATGTTACGAATGTACCGGTTTTGAGTTTTTCGTAATATTAAGCCTTTTTTTGGTCATTTTATTTAGAAATCGGCAAATTTATATGAATAAATACAAATGCAAATATGCCAATACCATGCATATGGTAGTGGATCATAAGCTTCGATTTTGGAGGGGGGCAGGGATTAACCTTGTTTGTTGAGCATTGGATGATGATAGCATGGCAATCATCATAATTGTTGGAAGTAACGGTGATATATGAATCGCTAGTTAATGCTAGCATAACACTAGCTGTAATGGAGGGAAGGAAAACTTTTTATCTTGCGTTTTCAATCAATCGCATCTTGTGGCTTAGATGCCACCGTTACTTAGCAATAACAACAATGATTGTTACTTAAACATTGTCCTTTGAGCATTCTATATCTCGATTTTCCTTTTTCCCAAACAACTTTGCTTTGTTAATTTTTCGATCATGTTGAGCATTTTAAAGAATGTAGCAAGTCGAATTTAATTTATGAAGTAGGTGTCCGATTCTTTTATATAACCGTTATATTTCATTGTATTAAGGTATTGCCTTTTCTAGAAGGAAAATTAATCGATAGCTGGTCGTGTTATATGCATGCATGGAGCGCGATACCCTAGTATATTGTAGAATGTTTCAGCTTAAAATTTACGTAAGCATGGATTAATTTCATTAATTAAAATAGCAAACGGTTTCTATTTAATATTATCTATCATCAAATGACTTAAAAAGCAGAAACTGAATATTCAGTAAACTACTTTTAGCTAAATGTTGCCGTCGACTTCGTAATCCTAGGAGAAAGAAGTAAGAAAGTAGATATTCAATCTAAATAATGGTTTGCGAAGTTTGTTGCAGCATCCGAATGCATGTTGTTATAATTAATTTATATTACGCCATGCATGAAATTCGTTTTCAAGTTTAAAAAGTTAGCCAGTGCAACATAGGGACGAGCAAGCTAGCCATTTTAAAAAGTTCACTTCAATTTATAACACCATAATCAACCATTTTGACCATTGAGGCCAAAGCCCGGATGTCGACACCTTGCACTTGATGCCTAGATCAAGATATTGGCTCATGGATACGAGGTCCTCGCCATAGAGTCCATCCTTTGGCATTAGACCGACTCGACCCTTGAACCCGAGCCATCATTGCTCAGATGATCAACATATCTTCGAAGCGCTCGGGACCTCAGTACCATGGGTACTTAAACACATGAAACTCATAGGCAAATGTTGAGTTTATTTTTTTCCTATGAGGGCAAAAGAAAACGTTGAGAAATCATTAGAATAAAAAGAGGACGCAAAGAGAATAGAAATCTCTTTTTTTGTCTTTTCAAAAGTTAATTTTCAAAATAATATTTTCCAACAACATCGATTTTTTTGGGCAACACCAAAACCACGTGTGACCCTTAGTTTGACTGGTTGAAACGGAATTGAGCAAAACTGGAGAGAACATCTCAATCGAGCATCGCCGTCCAAACCTCAACTTTCGCTTTCGCTCCCCCGCACACGCAGACGCACACGCTCTTCCCGTGTCATCGTACTCATCTGAACTTCCTCCCTCCGTCCATCCCCACTTTTTCTTATATATATATATAATAAAAAAAAACCCTAAAAAAAAAAAAACAGGTCAAAATATTTTCCTTTTATGCTCCCCTTTTTAAATATAAAAAGAAAAGAGAGAGAGAGAGAGAGAGAATTGTGCCATCACATCTCTCGACTCTTCAACAGTGCCCCATATTTTTGCCATTCCCCATGTGGCCACTTCCAACCAAAACCCCATTAGACCAGCATCGAAGACCAAATTCACCGTTTCTTCCCCTCTCCTTCTTTCCCCAAACTCAAAATTCCCAAATTGAAATCTAGGGTTTGTTTTGTTCTCCCTCCCTCCCTCCCCCCCCTGTCAAAGCTTTTGAGTTCTTCTGATTCCGGCCATCGCTGTCCCGAGAAATGTCCCGCCTCGATCTCATGAACTTGCTTCGGCAGCAGCAGCAGCAACAGCAGAAGCAGCAGCATCGCCAGCTGCGGGCGGACGAGCGGCAGCAGGAGATTCGCCGACTGTTCGAGACCTCCGCCGAGGAGCCGGAGCCGCCCGGCCCTGCCCGCGGCGGCCGCGGCGGGGAGGACCTCGCCGGCGTCGATCGGCGCAGGGCCGGCGCGGCCGCTGCGGCGGCTCCGGCTCGGGAATCAGATGGTTCTCGGCGGCCGGCAGAGGTGCGGGATGATGCCGGCGGCGCCGCCCCCGTCGCGGTGCCTCCGGTGGTGGGTGGTGGGGGCGCTGTTGTGAGGGCGGGCGTCGAATTGGCGGCCACGGCCGCGAGTGGTCCAGGGAGGCGGAAGCGCGGGAGGCCGCCGAAGGGTATTGGGGAGGTGAAGGTGTCGAAGCAGGTGGCGGTGAGGAATAAAGCCGTGGACGAGGAGGAGGATGTTTGCTTCATTTGCTTCGATGGTGGCGACCTCGTTTTATGTGATCGCAGGTGATTTCTTTTGAATTATTTTTTTTTTCTGGGCTTCGTTCGTGTTTTCGATAGTTTGGTGGTTAGAGTTTGAAATTTTGCAGTAACCGGAGAATTGGCGGAAAGAAGGGGGGACGTTCTAGAGTGAATAGTAATGGTGCTTTCTTTGGTAAATTAGGATAGGCATTCGAAGCTAATATCATAAGTCTCTGCTTGGTTAGGATATCATTTATGAGGCGAACTTGATGTCTAGTTTCGTGGCAAGAAAATGGGAATGTTTTAATCTCTGCACCAGCTTTGATTAGTGGGCTTAATCATTCCTTTGTCCCCACCAAGACTGTTGGTGTTTGAGAAAGCAAAATTTGTCTCCTTTGTTTTATTCAATTTTTGGTGTCTTGCTTGAAGAAAAAAAACTGCAAACTTGTTTAGCAAGGTCTATGCGATGTTCTTTATCTCAATATTAGGGCCTTTTCCTCGTTTATCCCATGTTGGATAGGATAATGAATTTAATGTTGTCTTAAGTGAAGAGGCAGTCTCGTCCGTCGTGATGTTATCGGGGTTTCTAGAGGGTTTTTGTGGTCCATTATGGTTAATTTGTTCCAATTTCTTAACCGTAGGGGTTGCCCCAAGGCATACCATCCTGCCTGTGTCAAACGGGAGGAGGCGTTTTTCAAGTCGAGAGCTAAATGCATTTTCCAAACTTTATCGTTTACCCCATGAGTTTCTGTCTATTGGCATTTTGTTGTTTTTCTTAAGCTAGGGTTTAGATCTGGACATGACATATTTTTCGAGGGAGAACATTGTTCATTACCATGATATAACCGGTTATTTGCAGTTAAATACTTCAGAGTTCTCCAGCTTAGATAGAATAAGGCAGTTGGGTGGTATAAGAGCATCAATTATTGCCTTTATACTCACTTCACAATGGAAAGGGATCTTTTTGGAGACTCGACTCAAGCCTGTGTGTTGTGCAAAATCGTGAAAATGTAAAAGTGAATTATTTTCTCACGTCAATGTGGAGAATTGATGATCATGAGAATAACTAGGAGAATGAAAATAACATTTTATACTGAATAATGAAGCAGTGGATCAAAGTGCAAATCATATATCTTCGGCTTCAACAACATTGATTTCGATGTATATTGTAAGAGAGCGAGAATTTGTTGTTGATATTGGAGGTAATTTGAACCTAATCATTTGATGGTAGATTTACTGAGCATTCGCCATAATGGAGAAGTAGAGGTTTTTGACCTACGAAAAAGTGTAGTGTCAGCTGTTTCATGGTAAGACTATGAATAAATTTCATAATCAACTTCTGACATGCACAGAGTTACATTAATACACACATGGTAGATATTCCTTTCCGTTACTGGGATGGTAGCTGAACTCTTGGACCCGAAAATTATAAAGGATCTGCATGAAAAATCTATGGTAATGATGACCATAATGTCGGAATAACCATTTCCAACACATTTGAGTGCATGGCACTCACATGTTTCATATAATTTCGTTTTGAAAAAAAAAAACACACACACACACAAAACTGTTCATATTGTGAAATTTGACATAGCTTAGATTAATTTTTATGTGAAAGAGAGATATAGAGATGTTTTGAAAGAAATCCTAAAGGTAAGGAAAGAACCACTCATGTGCCCAAACCTGTTCATTATACTTATATAAATAGGAAAAGGAGACCTGACCTTCATAAAACACTATGGGTCCGAAGATGGGTCCACATTATCTAGTGCACTTGTTGCATCAATACTTGGCAAATGAAAAAAGAACTTGTTGCTTCAACTGAACCAAGAAAATGAAATTCTGTGTGAGCGATGCTCCAGTGGAGGCCCTGTACCTGATTTGTGGTATTATTGCAAATTTTCTGCATGGGCTTCCATTTCCTTCGTATAATACAATTGGTTTTAGCCTCTTGTATGCTCCATAAAGCCAGCAAATGAGTTCAAGTGATCATCTAAGTAGGACTGAGATGTTAAAAGGGAATGATGGTTACTGGGGATTTAGGGATGACATGCATCTCTAACTTTTGAAAGAATTTGTGAAGAAGTCGTGAATGAAACAAAATATCGAAAATTATAATGGCATGCACCCTTTGCCTAAATCTCTAGGAAACAGAGCTATAAAGCTAACTCTACAATAAGTAACTTTACCGTTTATTAATTATCAATGTAAACGGACAGAAATATCGGATCTGTTAGTTACTAAAGCAAAGTCTTTCCCTATACACTCGCTGCTTTTCAAAATTGCAGGAAATTTTATACTGAATGGATAAACCAAAATATGTTTCCCATGTTTTTGGAGGTTGTAGAATTGACCTTCCTGTAACCTTGCATGAAATGGCAGGTCAAGCGCATCTATTGGCTAGTTCCGTAAATGATTTTTCAATGATGGTGTGGTTTGTACTTTTTGGGGATATTTTCCTGTAACCTAAGTTGGGTTTAGAAAACCGTAATCCTCTGTACATTCCATGGTGCATGTCATTTTCATAGGTTAGCAAGCCTCGGTAGCACTTCATCAAGGAGGTAGAAAGAGGGAGAGGGAGGTTATTAAAGTCTGCATGGTCGATGAATATAGTTATTGAGGGAAAGAATACGAAGATTGGAAGTAGCCAAGAATAGAGAGGGAAAGGCTAGATACAATTGGGTCCTTAAATTCTCGTGAACAAGGCAATTTTTCTTTTTAATGTTAAAATGTTGGATCCTTAAAACTAACCCCATCTTAATTCGTCAAACAATTTGGCCATGATCCTTCTAAGGAGCAAATAAACTATGGCACTGCACCTCCTTGAATGGATGATGTCATTATAAATTAGCAATTTTATAACATTTTTGGCTTAATGATAAGAAAAAGCCTACTTAGTGGGTATCCATCATTAGAAAATTCAGCTTAGCACCTAAAACCTTGCATTATTTTGATCCTACTAATACTATGAATAAAAAAAAAAAAAAGCATGCAATTAGGCAACTTTCTTGGAAAAGAGATGTCCACATGGCAAACTTGAGTGTCTCTTTTACATGTTTCCACTTTTTATTGGTAATATTAATGGACCTTTTCTTACTTTATTGTTTAAAGAATTGGCATTTATCTTTTCCTATCCATCATAAACGGTGTGTTCAAACGGCTTATCTGTCTTTATTTAACTCATTCAGTAAACATATATATTATGTTGCCTTCTTGAATTCCACTGTTAACCTTAGTTGTGATTTACACGTGTATTTCATTCATTTCAGGTTGGCATATATGTAGCACTTGTCAAAGAGCGGCCCACCATATGTGTTATACCTGCACATTTTCTCTCTGCAAGAATTGTACAAAAGGTGCTGACTATGTGTGTGTGAGAGGAAACAAAGGATTGTGTGGGACATGCTTGAAGACCATCATGCTTATTGAAAATATGAGGCTGGGAAATGAGGAAAGGGTATGTACCAACTTCAAGGCTGATTATCTTGTTCTCCTTCTTTTAAACAAGCTTTGCATGTTTGGGAATTGCATAGGGCTACGAACTGAATTTTTTTCCAACTGACTTCCATTTGATTGAGAAGCTGTCAATGGACCAAGTTATGTTCAACAGTTACACAGCTCTCTCTGGATTAAGAGGAAACCTAAAAGTTTGAGACATTTACCTTGATGGGAATCAAATTCAAAATTGTACAATGGGGGTGTTGGCTAGAAAGTGGAGTTTTGTTACCAGGATCTTGCCAGGCTCATTTTTTACCGTCTGACCGGGCATGTTTTAACTTCAAAACTGCTTTTGACGAATACTTACTTGCAGATGTTGGGCCTCTACCCCTATATGCTAAAATTTTGTGGCTAGAAATTAGGCATACATTCTTTGCTTACATCAATTAGTAAACCATCTAACTGTTAGAGTTAAATTGAACAATTTGCAACTATGCCCTTAGATACTGCTTATCGAATGTTTCTATTTTGGAAATAATTAACTTTAAAGCGCCTCAACTAGATTTTCATTTTAAATAAGAAAATGTATGGCCCCCGGGGGTGGGTGGGAGGTAGGGAACTTTAATGAAGCTGATAAGATTTTTTGGGGATATCTCCTTTTTTATATCTAAATAGAGGCTGAAGGTTTGTTTTCTAGAAGGGAAGCTAATTGGCTTTGACATGATACAAATAAAAAGCATGTGCTGCCATATATTGCATTCCTTCCAGAAATGCGGCCTTCTTCGGTACTTTACAACTCATCTAGCCTATGATGGAAACCTGATTTATGACTATTACGTGTTGTCTGGAAGACATGGAGGAGAGGAAAACAAAGAGCAGATTCTAAATTACTCTCTTCTTCTCCTTACAGAAATTTTAAAATTTACATTATTTTCCGCACCCATCCCTCATTTTCCTTCCCCTCCCTTCCCTTCCAAACAAAGCATTAATGATGCTGCTCTGTTGTTTATTCAAATCATAGATCTATGATTCTTTGGCTATTTGATTAGTTGGCATTTTAAATTTTCTTTCTAGTGTCATTAACTTATGTCATGTTTCCAAAGTGCAGCTCATTCCATCAAATATGTTCGTGCCTTACACACTCGTTAAATCTTCGATTTGTATTTTGTTGGTTCAAACTAATATGCCGTAAATTGTATGGTAGTTTAATCTCTCTGTATTTAAGGTTTCTTTTCACTGATAACTCCCACATTATCTACTAAAAGTCACTATCATGTGCATGTATTAATACTTTCCCCATAATTATCCCCAATTAATATCTTTAGGAATAAAGATATACCTACTATTATAACACCCTTTATAGAAACTATTGACGAATGACAAGGTTGAAAGTTCCTAAATTAGTATATTGGATGGTTTCTTAGATGAAGTGAGGTTTGCCAAGAAGAGTTCCATCCACAAGCCGTGGAGAACTAATGTATGCATTATATTAATTTGGTTGACTCATTTTTGTACAATTCGACTGCCATTATTAACACTGACCATGATGGTATTAATGAACCATCTTCTTAGTCTCAAATGTTTTTGTGGGACAACGAGCTCGCAATAGGACTGTGTTGTAACTCAACCATCCCTTGGATTCTTACTCTTGTGCTTAGTGTTATCTTCCTCTTGGATAAGCATGGAGAAGAATTGAATTGTCAAGGCCCCATAGGGTGCCAGCTCAGGTATTGAAAGTGCTTAGCAGTTCCATCACAAAGAGAATTTAGATAATGTGCCAATTCATATTCCATCCCTATGCTAAAAAAGGCATCGTGTCAGCCCATCTATGTCTGGGTCCACTGAAAGAAGCCTCTATCCTTTGAGAATCTTGTCTCTCTATATGTGAAAAGGAAAAATGAACATGGCGTGAGTATAGATTACAGTTATGCTAAATGGGGTATGTATGCTGTCTCTCAATTTGTGTACTTGTATTTTTCAGTGTTACTTTTCTGTCTTATTCTGTGCATTTTAAGGCTTGTTACAGAAGTTGGTCTGTTGATTTTGAAATTCTTCATATATGTGCCTCACTAACTGTACATGCGAGTGTGCGCACATGCATGTGCATGTGCGGGTGTGTGGCACTCACTTCTTGATGCACACACTGATTTTAGGCATTCAACCTTTACTATTTGTCCTTTGGATGCTTCTTTGCAGGTTCAAGTAGATTTTGATGACAAAAGTAGCTGGGAGTATCTCTTCAAGGTTTACTGGATATACCTGAAGGAGAAGTTGTCTTTATCTACACACGAACTCATCCAAGCTAAAAATCCTTGGAAAGAATCTGACATGATGTCTAATAGGCAAGTGCCTCCTAGAGTAGTTTATGGTAATAATGGTCAAAAAGGCTTTGGATTGGATGACTTCAACAGATATGGGGCAGCTGATTGCTCAAACAGAAGAAAGACCAAGAAGCAGGTGAAGGTTGTTGAGGAAGAGGCTCAAAGTGAACAATTAAACCCAATTGATGGAGGGCCATTCTCATCCTCTAATGAAGGCATTGCATGGGCATCTAAGGAGCTCTTGGAGTTTGTTGCACTCATGAAGGATGGCAATACATCCATTCTATCTCCTTTTGATGTGCAGCAACTATTGATGGAATATATTAAAAGGAATAATCTTCGTGACCCACGCCAGAAATGCCAAATCCTTTGTGATTCAATGCTGTTTAGTCTATTTGGCAAAGCTGTTGTTGGGCATATTGAAATGCTGAAGCTTCTCGAGTCTCACTTTCTTGAAAAGGATAAACCTCGGATTGATGGTTTCTTTCAGGGGTCAGTTACTGATGGTGTTAGTGACCAGATGAACATTGATTTGAACAATCATAATGAGCCGAGGGTGGGTACTGATAAGAGGCGTAAAAGTAGGAAGAAGATCGATGAGAGGGTATCACAGGCTAATCCAGATGACTATGCTGCGATAGATGTTCATAACATAAAATTTATATATTTGGAGCGGAACATGATGGATAAGTTGATCGATGATTCTGAAAAGTTTCATGAAAAGGTCGTGGGATCGTTTGTCCGCATAAAGATTTCTGGTGGGGACCAAAAGCAGGATCATCATAGGCTTGTCCAAGTTATCGGTAATTGTTTCATTGCCATTCCTATGAGTTATTAGAGCAATGTTTGATTGGTAATATCTTCTGTGCAAACTCATCAAGTGCTATCTTTTGCTATACAGATTCTAGCAGGGTAGAAGAGACGAATAATACTGGTGGCAAAAGTGCAAGTATGAAGCTTGAAATACTAAATTTAGACAAGAAAGAAGCCATATCAATCAATGAGATTTCTAGTCAGGAATTTTCTGAGGTGATCAGACAAGTATCATTAGATGCTCTCTTTGATTGATCAATGTGATATCCTGTATCCTCGTTTTACTTAGCTTCATAGTTTGTACCTCTGCACAATGTACTTAAATAGCTGCTGCCTTTTGAGGTCAACTTGATTGTGGATTATTTCATATGCAATACTAATCCTAGTGTGAGTGTCTTAAACTTTGGTGGCACAGTATGGAGTGCCTGTAGTAACGTCTGAGGAAGGCAGCTACACTGGTGCCTCCTCTCACCCTGCCTTTGTTAGCAAAAAAATGTCTTAAACTCTGTATCTCAACTTATATTAGGAGCATGGGACTTGTAACCTGGTCCCCGTGGTTCCTAAGGTTGGCCCCTTTGGAACTGGCATGCTAGGCTCTATAAGCTCTTGTCCATCTTGTGTGCTCGAGTGAGCTTTCGACATAGGCCCACTTACAGCTGTGTCCTTTCTCATCTTCACTTTGCGTATAAAGGAAAAAATACTACATGAGTACCAGTAGTCAAAGTTTTGGAGTCTTTTTCTAGTTCTTTCCTTTGATGTTTGTGGGGGAGAATCCAAGTTTTTCCATTTTTTTGGGTCTACTAAGTATATCGCCTTTCAATCTTTTCTGGCTTTCCCCTTATTTAAATGGAGCTCCATGAGGAATATGATTTTCTGTAGGATTTTAAGTCCTAATTGAAAGGTTTAGAACATAACATCCATGGGATCGAGTGATTTTGATTGAATTAGTTGTAATTTCAAAAAATTTTAAGTCACATATGTGACATAATTTGTAGTTTTGCAATAAGGGGTCTTTCCTTTTTCCTTTTTCAGGATGAATGCAGGCAATTACAGGAGAGTATGAAGTGTGGGCTGATAAAACAGTTGACTGTGGTGAGTGGCATGTTCTAATCTCGGTCATTTCTTGCATAAAGGATTTAACTTAACTTGAAGATGGTCCATGCTTCTTGGCAGGGTGAGATCCAGAGGAAAGCGTTGGCATTGCAGGAAGTAAGAGTTACTGATGTGAGTTCTTTCAACCCAAAATCACATGTTGCTGTCTGTACCATCTTTAAGGATTTAGCTTTGTTTTAATCTCACTACTGTTAGGGAATGTTATTTTTGTTCTTCTTGCCAGGAGGCTAATTGTTTCATTGATTTTATTTTGCCCTTGCCTTCATTTTTGATTTAGTGGCTGGAGAAGGAGATAACACGGCTCAATCATCTTCGTGATCGAGCAAGTGAAAAGGGGCACGAAAAAGAATATCCTCTTCTATTAGATCTTATGATGCTTATTTGTATGCTTTCTGCCAGTAATTGTGCAAACCTGACCTGCCTTTTAATGACCAAGCATTTTTAGTCAATCTTAATCGGATGTATCCTTGTACTTTTAGTGACCATGCGCCAAACATGTAGTAATGAATGTCGCAACGGACTTAAAGATCATTCCGAAGGGGCATATAAAACTAATGACATGGTTTGTGATGTACTATAATCATAATTATAGCCCATTCTTCATGTCTGATGTTTTCAGGTTCAGCCATGTC